>CM042836.1:159274521-159305035 GCA_023653725.1 Bungarus multicinctus
GAAACCCACTTTACCTTGGAACTGCCTATATACTCAGATGTATCCTTACACAGATCTTAGGGTCTTGGTTAGTAATTTGAACCATTTCAGTTTTTACCATTCCAGGCTATGAATCAAACTGAAGATAACTCAATACTACTACTATTACTATGTAGTAGCTAGTAAAATTCAATAATACGGAATAACTCAGGACATGGCTATCAAACATCAAAAACATCTGCCAGACTATCCCACCTCCATTACATGGATGATCTGAAGCTGTATGGAAAAACTCCATCTGAAATAGATTGCTGCTCAATACTGTTATATATATAGCCAAGATATTGCAATGGAGTTTGGATTGGACAAATGTGTCACACTCACTATCAAACTAGGAAAAATAGTGAAAACTGAAGAATTTAGATTAAATAACCTTAAGAGTCTGGATGAAGATGATTACTACAAATATCTAGTATCCTTCAAGCTAACAACATCAAGTACACTGAAATCAAGAAAAAGATTAGAGGTGAAAACATCAAGAGAATGAACAAGATCTTAAAGTCCAAACTCAGTGGAGGAAATACCATCAAGGCAATCAATACCTGGGCAATTCCAGTCATTAGATACACATCAAGATTAGTGGACTGAACTCAAGCAGAACTAAAACAATGGATAGGAAGATCAGAAAAATAATAATAATGAATCATGCCATTCATCTTCATAGTGACATTGACAGACTCTACTTACCAAGCAAATAGGTGGATGGAGAATATTGCAAATACATGAGATGGTTGAAGAAAAGAAATGGCTTGGAAGAATATTTGAAGGACAATGAAGAAGATACACTGTAATTAGTATACCAGGAAGGCTTATTGACTATTGGAGACTTCAAACTGGCCTACAAGACAGACCAAATGAAGAACAGAATGGAGGCATGGGAAGTCAAAGCACTACATGACCAGTACATTAAAAAATAGCAGGGAAAGCAGATAATAACAAGACCTGGCAATGGCTAAAAGCAGGAAAGTTGAAGAAAGAGACAAGAGAGACTAATTCTGGAAGTAGAAGACCAAGCCTTAATGACAAATGCATACAAAGCTAGAATTGAGAAGACAGCAACAGACATAAATGCCACCTATGCAAAGAAGCTGAAGAAAAAGTGGATCACCTGGTCAACTGCTGAAAGAAGATCTACAAACAACAGCACAACAAAGTAGCAACAATAGTGCATTGGAAGATCTATAAGAAATCTCATTTACCTGCAAGCAAGAATTGGTGGGACCATAAAATAGAAAAAGTCATAAAAATGAAGAAGTTAAATTACTCTGGGACTTTAGAGTTCAAACAGACAGGCACCCACCACACAACACCCTGGACTTAACAATTGTTGATAAGAAAGACAAAAATGTCTGGATAGTGGATGTGGTGGTACCTGGAGACAGCAGAACAAAGAACTGGAGAAGATAATAAAAGACAAAGACTTACAAATAGGAATAGAACAACTATGACAAAGGCAAGCAAGGATAGTACCAATAGTAATAGGTGTCTTAAATACAATCCCAAAACAACTGGAGCACTTCTTGAACACCCTTGGCATTGACAAATTTTCCATCAGTCAACTGCAAAAGGTGGCTTTACTGGGAACAGCTTCCATCCTGCAATGATATCTGTAACACCATCAAACATCCAGATCTGCCTATCCCAGGTTGTTGATAAGGACTCGATAGGTAGATAAAAATGCCAAACTCAGTCTGAACATCTGGCTGACTGTGCGATGTTCAAAGGTAATAATTCAGACTGTGAATCAAATTGAAGTTTAACCATAATAATAGAGCAAGGCAAGTCAACAATTTCAGTCATTAGTTATACAGCTGGAATAGTGGACTAGACTCAAGCAGAACTAAAGGCCCTGGATGGGAAGACTGGAAAAATAATGAAAATGGATCATACTCTTCATCCATTTAATGACCTTGAGTGTATTTACCAAGGAAAATAGATGGGTGTGGAATATTGCAAGTACAAGAATATTGCAGACAGTTGAAGAAGAAAAAGGAGCATTGGAAGAATTTCTGAAAACACTGAAGCTAATATACCCGAAGGCTTACTGAGCACTGGAGAGACCAAACTAGCTTAAAAAAAGACCAGATAAAGACTGGGAAAAAGACATGGCAAGGGAAAGCAATGTATTACATGGCCAATACATAAAAAAATTAGCAGGCAAGACAGATAACAACAAGACCTGGCAATGCATAAGAGAACAATTGAAGAAAGAGACAGAAGGGCTCACTCTGGCTGCACAAGACCAAGCCTTAACAATAATGAATACAAAGCCAGAATTGAGAATTGAGAAAACAGCAACAGACAGCAAATGCAAACAACGGACCTTAGTTACCTGCAGTAAGAAAATCGCATAGACCGACTACAAGTAACAGCATGACAAAGTAGCAACAATGCTTAATGAATCATCTGCAAGAAATACCACTTGCCTGTAAGCAACAATTGGTAGGACCCCAAAATAGACAAAGTAAATAGAAAATTCTAGGGATTGACAAAATTTGCAGCTATCAATTACAAAAGGCCATACTTCTTGGATTTGCACAGATACTATGCTGATACATTACAACATCCTAGGTTCTTGAAAAGGACTCAGCACAAAGGAAGGTCAACACCAGTTAAAGAACTGGCAGCTATGATTTCACACTGTTATATGTATATTACATTATTGCTGAGATTTTGTTGCTTAGTTTTTTGGCCCAATAAGGAAATTGAGCATTTTAAATCATTGCCTAAACAATTCCAATAATGGAAACTGGTGTCCAGCTAGTGAATTTGATCCCTTTTTGTATTAGTAGAAATCTTGAGAGAAAAATGATAACATAACTTTCTACAAATTTACAGTGATAAGAAGCCAATCCATAAATCACCTGAGTAATAAAAATAATGGTTGGCACGAGTCATGTTTAAACTATCTCATTTCTTTCACGATTAGTTGCAATTCCTTCAGCAGACATATCTTAAAATACTTTCTCTTCTTTCCAAATAAAGCATTTTACCTTTACATATGCTGATCTGAACCACTGCAGTACAGCATAGAGTTTTGAAAGATATATGTTTTCATTAACAATACTGTAATCTGAGACAGGAAGTGCTCCAAAGATCTGCTAAAACAACATCTATTGAATTCTGGAAGGTTTCTGATTGTGTGATAGCATTACATTGAATGTAGGTATTTTTGCTGAATATGGAATGCAGGTTTAGCCTTGTCCTGTGAATTTATTTCTATGTCCAACATCCACTAAATTTTGCAAGCTGGAAAATAGGTTCATCATTAGAATAGATTTTTTTGTCATAAGAGTCACTTTGTTCTTCCTACTGGAATTGGATTAGCCTATAAAACAGGATGAAGAACTTACAATTCTAAGACCTCACATGGCTCTGAAACCCACAGTAACTACATTACTTACTGCCAAAAATAGAATAAAAGGCAAAACTTTGTTAAATCCATCCTCTTGATTTCCCATAATGTTAAAATGCATTGGAAGAACAACCAGATCTACACTGGAGACATTGAGGTGACAACTAGACGACAATAAAGAACTAGAGTTTTCTGCTTTTACCGCCATATAGTGGTTATCCAGAGTTTTACAAACTGGATTTGATTGCACAAGCATTGGGAGAAATCAAGATGCTATTGTCCAAAAACTTCTCTTCTCTGAATTTAAAAATAGAAAATAAAGATGATGCTGTTGATATCAGCACCTAATAACCAGGAGTGGGATTCTATAGGTCTGCACCTATTCACTAGAACCGGTTGTTAACATTCTAAGCAGTTCGGAGAACTGGTTGTTAGAAGAAATTACTGGCCTAATCCTGTAAGGAAGGCAGGAAGGAAACATTCTGGTGTTGCTTACAGAAACTGCCTCTCCGTTAACCCTTATTACATTCTTGGCAGGACTAGACTTCCTGTCTCAGGAACTTCTCTGGAGTTTTTTCCCCTCCTTTGCTGGTACTTTGCTTGTGTGGAGTGACCATTCAAAGTTACAATGGCACTTAAAAAGATGACTTATGACTGTTTTTCACACTTACGACTGTTGCAGCCTCCCCACAGTCATGAGAGGCCAGGCGAGGAGATGCGTGCCTCGATGTGAGCGATGTTGAGTTGGCCACGCCTAGCCAATAACATGATCACCAAGCCACGCCCACCAACTTAGCCATGCCCACAAAACCAGTTGTTAAAAAATTTGAATCCCACTCCTAGTTAAATGTGTGAATTTCCAGACAGCTTATTTTCTTTCTTCTATGTCCCTGAATGGCATTCAGAGGAGCCTTAAGCATTAGGTAATCTTCTTTGCCTTGTAGTCTGGTAATCAGGACTCCAGGTAGACCCATCTCTTGATCTGCCTTTGGAGATACAAACTTCATGAACTTCAATCTCTTCCTGATCTCTCTTAGAAAAGCTGGAAAAAGTGACTTATGACCATTTTTCACACTTATGACTATTGCAGCATCCCCACAGTCATGAAAGGCCAGGCGAGGAGATGCGTGCCTCAATGTGAGTGATGTTGAGTTGACCATGCCCAGCCAGTCACACGACCACCAACCCATGCCCACCAACTAAGCCACGCCCACAGAACCGGTTGTTAAAAAATTTGAATCCCATCCCTGCTAATAACCCAAGTAGTGGGTAGGGGGAGACACAAAACCAAGTTGGGGGTGGGTGGGGTTGGAGATCCTGGAGAATAAAGGGGTCCCAGACTATTGCCCACAACTTGAGAAACAAATTAGTGTTGATGAGACCTTTGTTTTTTCTAAGCGCAGTTCCTAGATGAGTGTATTCTGCTTGTATATAGCTGGGAAAGAATGCTTCATGTTCCTTCCTCCACTCATGATGCCATTTTAGTATAAAATTCCATTAAAAAAGAGGCAGATTCTTCTTGATCAATATTTGATCACATATCACAGTGAGACAACTTTTGCCATGTATCCCTATTTCTAGCCAAGGGAATCCATTTCCTCAGGTGTGATGAGATGAGTTAACACATGCTGTGATGACCTGGAGGGTAACCCAAATGTAACAAAATCCAAAACTTAAATTAATGTCCTTTAATGCCTCCAACTTGGCCCCACTGTTCAATAATTCTCAGTTAGAGATAAAACTTATTCAAAAATAGTCTTCAAAAGAAAGCAATACAGTCCGAACTTAATGAGCAGATAGAAGTGAAATAAAAAACTAAAACAAACTACAATGAAGGAATTTCCAGACTAGGATAAGTAATTACCAACTTCAAGGAGATAACAAGGCACAGTCTGTTGGAAGGATGCCAACCAAGATAACTTCAGCCCAAACTAACACACACTTTGCTTCTGGCAACTCTGTGTTTTAACCGTCTCTCTTATATACTATTCTCCCCAGCTGCAACCAGTGAGGGGGATTATGGCAGCTTCCTCTCTCATAAGCCAAGTTGTTTCCTTCTCCGTTCCTCCCTGTGTGTCCTAGGATGAAGAGGGGATGGGCCTGGTTCTTCCTCTGACTGCCCAGCTGGCCTCTGCCCTTCCCCAGCCTCCTCCACAACCTCTGGAGCCACACTTCCATTCCCTGTTGGCTATTCCTCCTTTCCCTCAGAGTCTGACTCCAACAAGGGCATGAAACATGCTAGGCCTCGTGACCAAAGGCAAGATTGGATGGTTAATAGATAGCTGGGGTCAGGATGCTGTGTGGGAAGCCTGATTCTTGTTCATAGTGAGTCTATATTGTGATTCCCTTGAACTTGCATGGTTGGGGATAGATTTGATCTAAAAATTGGTTAAGCCTATTTTAAGTATTTTAAGAGAGGCAGGATCCCATGGGCAGAGAAAGTACAGGGAGAGGAAGACGTTAGGGTCACCTCGACCTTCTAAATGCCAAGGTTGTTGGTTGACAGACTTATTTTAGATTAAGACAGGAATGTGGGGGGGGGGGAGAGAAAGGAAATTATCACCCCTGCATGATTATTATATTTAGTCATAAGAAGGCCCATTAGAGGCTCCCACAAAACCACTGGAAGAAAAAGTTACTTAAATGGTAAAGTAAGAGAGAAATTTCAATTTGCTATTAAAACAGTTTGAAGTTTATGGACTGGAGTAAGATTTGGGCTTTGAAACTCTGGACGACCACTAGATAACAGCAGATCTGGTAGTCCTGGGTTGTAGCAATATCACATAACAAAACAAATCCCTCATTCTCGCCCTTAATTCTCTAACTATGGATTAATAACCCCTCTTCCAGAATGAACTTTATGACACATACAAAGAACCAGTAATTTGAAATACAATATATGGAATGTTGTAAATGTAAAAATTTATGATGGGACACTTCCAGAATATTGCAAGACCATAGTTTAGATGGAGAAGTTGAAAAAACTTCTTGGAAGAAAGCAGTAATAAACAAGGGGTTTTTTGCAAGAAAATAACTCCCTTACATAGCTAGTCCTCAACTTATAAGAGTTCATTTAGTGACTGTTCTAAATTACAAGAGCATTGAAAAAAAGTGACTTATGACCATTTCTCACATTATGGACCATTGCAGCATTCCCATGGTCATATGATCAAAATTGAAATGCTTGGCAACTGAGTCATATTTATGATGGTTGCAGTGTCATGCGATCATCCCCTTTTGCATCGTTCTAACAAGCAAAGTCAATGGCGAAGTCAGATTCCCCTTAACAACCATGTTACTAACTTAACTCCAGTGATCCTCTTAACAACTGTGCCAAGAAAGGTCGCAGAATGGGATAAATGTCACTTAACAAAAATCTCACTTAGCAACAGAAATTTTGGGCTCAATTATGGTTGTTAGTCAAGGACTACCTGTATCTGTAGATTTCTACTGTATTTTTCATGGATTATTATTTAACTTTGGTATTATTATCTGGGTCTGTTTCATTTTGTTGTACTGTACATCACCCAGAGTCATAAGCCTAGGGAAGGTTAATGTATATAGCAAATTACAGAAACAATGTCCCAAACTTTAGGGTATCCACAATAAAGGTTGTGTGAGTTAAGGATTACCTGTACTGAACAGGTTATGGTGCTGTAAAAACACCCTTTTAAAATGTATATTTATCAATTAAGTTTACAGGGTTCCTGAAGAACTAATCCAGACCAAGATGTGGCCATACAAATAAGAACTATTTTCATTTACAAGTGAAATTTTCTTCTCCACCTCTTCCTTCCTCTACTTCCTTCCTCTACTTCCTTCCTCTACTTGTACCTGCTGTCTGCAGGATTTCTACATTTCTACCAAATAGCCAAACTCTAGACTGGGTTGTGACAGTGACTGGACACAATGAAAGCCAAATACAGGGCAGAAAAGCTTAGAGCTTTTCTAAGAGAGATCAGGAAGAGATTGAAGTTCATGAAGTTTGTATCTCCAAAGGCAGATCAAGAGATGGGTCTGCCTGGAGTCCTGATTACCAGACTACAAGGCAAAGAAGATTACCTAATGCTTAAGGCTCCTCTGAATGCCATTCAGGGACATAGAAGAAAGAAAATAAGCTGTCTGGAAATTCACACATTTAACTAGGAGTGGGATTCAAATTTTTTAACAACTGGTTTTGTGGGCATGGCTAAGTTGGTGGGCGTGGCTTGGTGATCATGTTATTGGCTAGGCGTGGCCAACTCAACATCACTCACATCGAGGCACGCATCTCCTTGCCTGGCTTCTCGTGACTGTGGGGATGCTGCAACAGTCGTAAGTGTGAAAAACAGTCATAAGTCACTTTTTTCAGTGCCATTGTAACTTTGAATGGTCACTCCACACAAGCAAAGTACTAGCAAAGGAGGGGAAAAAACTCCAGAGAAGTTCCTGAGACAGGAAGTCTAGTCCTGCCAAGAATATAATAAGGGTTAACGGAGAGGCAGTTTCTGTAAGCAACACCAGAATGTTTCCTTCCTGCCTTCCTTACAGGATTAGGCCAGTAATTTCTTCTAACAACCAGTTCTCCAAACTGCTTAGAATGTTAACAACCAGTTCTAGCGAATAGGTGCAAACTGATAGAATCCCACTCCTGCACTTAACTAAGAAAGTGATCTTGTTGCCTTGCTACTTGCCAGTTTGCTGGCTCCATTCCTAACCAGCAATTACCTGCACTAGGAAACAAGTACTCTATCCTCCACCAGGGATCTGAGGATGGTCAAATGCTTAGTGAGCTTCTTCACATTGATATGGAAAAAGCCAAAGAGCTCTGCTGAGTTTAGATTTAACACATGTATCTAATTCTGAAGGCTCCAATCTCTACTTCTGCAAGTTTGGCAAACAAAGTTCTTATAAACATTTGTTGGGCAAAATTACCAACTTGCCAAAGAGAATTGCAAGAAGAAAGTTTTGCCAGACATTGATAATTAAAAAAACAAAAAAAAACAAATAAAAAATCAAAGAGACAATCTCAGGAACCCAGAAAGGAAAATGCTAATACAATTGAACTAAATCAGCAGTTTTACAAACATCTTCCTGCTTTTTTCATAATTGAACCCATCTGTTTAAAAGCTGCTACTTCCCCCAAATTCATAGGATTTCTTTCTATTAGTTCTCACTGGAAGTAGACCCTGGACATTTCCAACCTCCATCTTTAAGAGCCATAGTGATCAAAGAATACTCCCATTAAACCGTTTTGATGAGATTTCTTGTCTTGCCTTTTGAATAATTTAACAAATAGCAGCATAATCCAACTGCAAACCAATACTTCTTATGCAATGTGAGACTAGCATTTAATTATTACTGAAAACTGGAGATCCCCATTTAAAAAAAATGTATAAAATAGATTTGTTCAAAATGTGATCAATTATAAGACCTGGTCATTAATCTTGACAAAAGTATTATATCAATCATAACCTCACCTTACCTCACCCCTGCCCTCCAAATAGCTTGGGTCGACAGCATTGCTCAGCAATAGTTTAAAAGAAAAAGTTTTAAATTTAAATAGAATCTTCTAAGTTTCAAAAACATATGCCTTAAATATCCCGATTACTATTGTTGATGGCAATGGCTCAAAAAGAACCATACAAATTAGTAAAAATTCAAAGATCAAGAAACAGAGTTTTCTAAAATGAAATTAACCTTCGCCATCATGACTTGTATTGTTCCCCAAACTTGTGATCTTCCCCAAAGTCGTATCTTAAGTTAGATTTGCCTGTCAACAAAGTAGCCTGAAAATAAGTTCCACGTATTTTATTAGGCAGTTAGTGTGATTTGGAGGCCCTAACCACAGGAAATAGTTTTGGCTTTCTCTATGAGTAATCCAGTTCTGATTTTTCTTACAAACCAATGTTTTTTTTCTTATTGCTTTTCTTTGGGCACTGAATAAAAAAACAAAAAAAATATCCCTGGCACACCAAGCGTCATAGAGGTAGCCATCATAGAAAGTATCAACATAATCAGGCAATATTCCAGATCCCTCTTCCTGGACATTCACATTTCCATAGCAAGATGATGAGCCATATTGAAAAAAAGATTATAGTACCTGTCATCTATATGTTATCTTGAGTCTCATATAACAGCCAATAGACTACAATGACACCTTGATTCTTTTGGTTTCCATTATTCAAATATGCAAAAGAGACCTCTGAAGGACAACCCTCTGTACTTGTGGCTGTGATTTCCAAAATGTTCCTTTCAGAACTGTCAATGCTGATATAAAATAATATTTTTTTCCAAATTGACCTGCAGTAAATGCAGACCACTGATGTGTAGCTTGAATGAACGTGGGATGTTTCTATTTCCCTACTGGCTCAGTCAGCTCTAGGAAGAAGGTAATAGCAAACCACTTCTGAAAAAAGCTGATCAAGAAAACTGCAATGACTCCAGGCAATCTTTGAGAATCAGACATAATTGAATGAAAGAAAAGGGAAAAAAATCAGAGACTGTTGCTGGGGAATTTGAACAAAGCCATGGTCATTCTATTAGGCCAACAGATAGATAGAGATAGAGATATACAAATAGAGACCAAATCTGATCGTTTTCAAAGTCATTTTCACAGCACTGTACATATCTTATTTGCATTTCTGTGCCTTTTCCAGATGGGTTAAAACATTTTTCCTGGGTTGTTGAAATGGCAACAGTTGCCTTAGTGATGGCTGAAGTTCAGTGGATTTACATCAATCAGCCTGATCAATGTTTGTAAAGTGCTTTTATATCCTAAGATGAAAAGAGTTTATGTAAAAGCCATCATTCATTAAGGCTACTGCCCACAGGTTCAGAAAGGAGAATTCCTGTTTTAATTGAAGACCACATAAAGAATTCATGGTTAAAATGTTCCTTTCTGAACATACTTCTGTTCCACATGAAAAAAAAAAGTATTTTTGTAATTTTCCCACTCTTCATTTCTTATATGGCCAAACTAAAGATTACACAGCTTTAGGATATGTATAGTATCTTTCCTGTTCCCTTAAAACCATTTAACTAGACAGGGAGAAACCAGGTAGCTGTTTGTAAAAGATTCTTTTACATTCTAAAAGAATTGTACTGTATTTGTCACTGGAACTCTCTTAGTAGCAAAAAGTTAAGAGACCTTTTCCCAAATAATATGTTTCTTTTTTCAGAAAGCGAAGTGCAAGAGAAGTCATCAGAAGTCAGAAACTGAAAAATAAGCCAATCCATATCATTATAATTAGCCAAAAACAATAGCATAATATTACTACAGATTTCTGTTTCTTTCATAAGTTTTGAATTTAGACTTATTTCCAATTACCTCTGGACTAGCCTTCCCAAATGACTCCTACAGAGTCCTTCTTTAAAAAAAAATATTCTGAAAATTTTGATTATACCCACAAACCCCAGTTTTATAGGTACATAAACAGCAACTTGTTTTATTTATCTAATTTTGGCACTGTCAAATTCCAAACTAACTCTGGGTAACTTGCTCTTAATCTTCTGCTTTTCGTTGTATGTAAAATTATCAATACCCACCTTTGTAGGTCTTTGTACCTAACTAGAAAGATACAATTCTGCCTTATCCGGGGAATTCCAAGCTGAAGACCCACTGATTAATCAACTTGCATATCTGGAATTGCAAATATTATATATTTATAGAGTGCTTACAAAGGTTTTAAGACCCTTAAAAAAAAGGTAAAGGTAGCCAAATTACATTATACATAAGAAGTTAGATATTTTATAATATACTCAAATTCGGGAATCTTTCCAATCACATATTTCTATTATAAACATTACTACTAAGAGTCACTACAGTTATAAAGCATAAACAACATTTTTTTTAGTTCGTTAAAAATAAATCAAGAAAAATAATCCATCTCTAAACAACTGAAACCAGTAATTTTCATTTAATCAGCTGTTCCTAAGAAATATATTATGCAAGAAATATGACACTTGTAACTACTGGAAGTCAATATTAGAAGTGGAATATGAGATACCTGATTATAACTTACTTAACATATGCTGCATGCTTTTCTGAAGCTTTTATAGTTGTCATCGCATGCGTAGATAAATGCTTTCATAAGTATAAATTGTTGGTCAAAACAGCACACCATACTATTTCCTTTAAAAGTTTAGATGAAATCAAGATAGGCACCGATGCAAATTACACATTGAGAATTATTAAATTTATGATTATGTATATAATATGGAGGTGACCAGAATATATGTAAAATAATGATCAAATTATAGGTAGCAATGGTTTCTCAAGACAGAGCATAAAAAGAAGAAAAGAAACAAAATCTTCTTATGTCTCACAAAGGAAATTCAAGTTATGATGATTACAGGCAAGTGAAGCCTAGAGCAAAAATTCCTTGTCTACTTTAGATAAGAGAAAATGTATTTCTGTCATCTATATTTCATGGGGTTCCTTGAAAACTGTTATTTTTTTTTCTTCTTTAAACTAATACCTCAAACATTCTTCACACAGTTCATTCAACATTCTCAACTGTGTAGGGAGCACCCAGTAGCTAAGACCACCAGACGATTTTTATGATTTCTTTACACTACAAATATTTGGCAGAACTCAAATCATCCTATAAAATAAACCCATGGATTCATATGCAGCGTTTGTGTCCCTCCCAAGTGTACCTTGGGCTTCTTCCTAAAATAACTGATACTCACCATATTCCAATATCAAAAGAAAACAGATAACATTTTCCATATTTCACTGCTACCCTCTGTTAATTTAATGAGAATATATGATTGTATAGCCACCCAGAAGTATATGCAAAGGTGTCTTATACTAAATCATCCTTGGATCCATCTGTACTATTCCTATATGTGTGCTAGTTGTTTCCAACTCCGGGGGCAGTGCTTATCTCCGTTTCTAAGCCAAAGAGCCAGCACTGTCTGAAGATGTCTCTGTGGTCATGTGGCCAACATGACTAAATGCCAAAGGCGAATGGAGTGCTGTTACCTTCCCACCAAAATGGTCCTTATTTTTCTACTTGCATTTTTTACATGCTTTTGAATTGCTAGGTTGACAGAAGCTGGGACAAGTAACGGGAGCTCACTCCATTATGCGGCACTAGGGATTCGAACCGCTGAACTGCTGACATTCCAATCAACAAGCTCAACGTCTTAGCCACTGAGCCACCTACTTATTAACTTATCTCTATTTCCACAGAAAACAGTTCTCCGAGGTCTCAGACACTCTGATAGTCTGATTTCTCAAGTAATATGATCGATCTGTAATGTTATCAAAAGGCAAGGTTCATGGCTCCCCCTTTTGTATTCAAAAAGATAGCAATAGCACTTAGACTTATATACCACTTCACAGTGCTTTACACTTTTTGAAATTGAGTTTGACACCCCTGGAATATAGGAATGAAATCCATAAGTTGGTTTGTTGTGGGATTTTCAAAGCAGGTTCTGCAAAATTTATCATCTTGGAGCCAAAGCAATTCTCAACATATGTCTCTAAAATCTTATCTAGAGGTTTTTGTGTTTTTTTGGTCAAGAGTTAAGCAAGCTGACAGAGGAGTGCACTGGCAAGAATATACTATATGGAACTAAATACTTTAAAAAGGGTTGGGTGATGTATTTGAAGTGCATTCTATACACTGAATGTAACATTAAATGTAAACTCCCTAAATGTAAAACTAAACTGGCAGATTTGGGTGGAAATCTTACCCCAGGAGAATTCACTCTAGGCCAGATCCAGCACTCACTAAAATTAAACGAAACTCTTCCACTAGTTTCAGTGGGCTGCTGCTGCTTAATCAAAGGATCTATTTTTAAGCTCCATCATAGTGTAACACTTTTCCAGCATTAAAAGCCACAAGAAGTGTGGCAGAAAAACTTATCCACTGGTGCTTTTTTTCTCAAGCCAGCTCAAACCCAAAGCAAGCATGCTCTCCTAGCATTGCTTTTGATATTCAGAGCTGTCTTTTTGTTCCATCAGAGCAGGCCACAGAGTTTCCTGTGAATCCAATTAAGGTGAGATTGGGGCAGGAACTCCTGGATTCACAAAACCTTTCTTATAATCAAATACAGCTGGTTGTGGTGTCTGTAGAGGAGAGGTTAAAAGGTCAGTTCACATCTATACTATTGCCTTTGCAGCTGTATTGACTCCTTATTCCCACTTCTGGTACCATTTCATCAAGACTGGAACAGTTTGCAAGTCATATCTATTTGCATACTGTATATTCCAGCAGTCAGAACTTTATTTCCATTGTTATCATAATTTCAAGACTACCTTGTTTAATTACACATATTAAATATAGGTAGACAGATATTGCCTTACCCTACCTATAGGTGAGCTCGAGGTGACACTGAGGACACCAAGAGAAACATAAAATGAGGGGAGAGGAAATAGTTTGCCCAAGCAGCCAGAACTGCTGCTACTGTTGAGTAGGAAACCTGGAGGAGAAAATCTGATCAGAGGGTTTCTTGGGGCTCTCTGAGCTTGATTGTTTTCTTGCAGACATATCATTACCCAAACTAGATAACATCAATCAGTGATGGTGCTGATTAGCACTGATAACATTACCAATTTGAGTAATGAAACCTCTGCAAGAAAGCAGTCAAGCTCAGAAAACACCAAAGACCCCTCATTTCAACCCTGAACTACAAATATTCTCCTTTTAAAAAGTTTCTTATTGGTAAGTACCAAGAGGCTGGGGGGGTGGGGGAGGCAGGACTAGGTAACCATGCAATTATTTTCTGCCTAGAAGCTTCTACTACCATGAGCATAATTTATAGATTTCTGTCTCCTAGATATCATCGGCAAGATTTGGTGTCTTTTCCTTCTGTTGTTGTACAGTGACATCTGGATCATTCAAGCAAATCTGCCTTACCTCCCAGAGCTGCATGATATTGATAGAGTTGACATGTCATCTTGCATCAAGACTGCAAATGTCAGGTTAACAGAAACCATTCCTCTGAGAAATAGTTTAACATTACCACACTGCCTTTTAGAAATTATGGTAAATGTTGGAGTTTTTTTATCATCTGATGTTTATGAATGCAAGGAACTAGACTAGATCTTTTCTTAATCCCCCACTGCAACTACTAAACCAGTCTTGGTTATTTAGCAAATCTAAAGTTGTAGAAAATCCTAAATCCATCATAAGATTTGAAACTTGGTTGAGTATCCCCAAATTCATTGATGCTGCCTGTGGAGTGTGTGTTCCTTGGCCTTATCCTATATCCTGCTAAAGTCATATCTTGGCCAGTGAGTCTAGCTGGTTGTTGAACATGATACACATTAGCTTTGCCATTTAAAATAGCACTGTGTTGCCATGCTAAGTCTCTGTGGTTTATAGTGGTTTCAAATATTCATGAGTTTGGTAATAATCGACTAAGTTCCAAATCTCATGATGGAAAGGAGAATTAACCAGTTTAATAATGATCTAAACTGTGAATATTAGAGAAGTCATTTTTTGCTGCAATAACTAAATAGAGGAGACAAGGGAGAGTTGGTGCACACAATATAGCTCTAGAAATAAGCATTACAATATGATGAAAATAATGGAATGAAATCCATCCAGATAACCACAATGTTTGCTGTACAAGGTCTATAATTATGTGTCTGCAATCACTTTACTAAGATGTCTTGCAGCTTTCTGCCAGGAAAGCAGAACATCACTAAATATTATGTAAAATGCAAGACTTTGACTTCATCAAAATGTGGGCTCATAAAGCTACCCAGAGAAAGAAGCCATTGGTGCCACATTTGCTGCCAAGGAGGGGACATCAGCAAATAATATACCCAGCTAACATTAACAATCCTAGGCCTGAAAACACTTTTTTTAGTGTCCAGAGAAGACTAATTTTGTAAAAATACGCAAGTAAAAACTGATACCATATGGTGCCTGAAATTATATAAGTTTGACCTCTGAAATTCCTATTTCAGAATAAATTTGTGAAAAGAAGGGAGATTCCCTGAGTGGGCAGCAGCCATAAATTTCTCCTTTGCCACTGCACTTCACTTCAAGCAAAATTCACTAGAAATGTAGAGACTCCCATTTTGACAAAGTATGCAAGAGATTTTGAAACAGCTTTGATAAGATCAGTAATTTACTAAGCTTTCTAACCAGTACAATTATGAAATAAATCTACTTGTTAACTAACTGGATTTTTCAGTCATTTTTCAGCTGCTGACAATTGTTTATTTGCTTTTGGTTAAAGAAATGCAGCTTGATTAAGAGTAGGCGTTAGGAGAATCCTAAGGAAAACGTAAACACACTAGCCTGTTTTGATGATACCATTTTTGCCCATTCCTCTTCCACTAATTGCCCGGAAACAATAAAACAGCCTTACTTAGCATACAGTATTGTGCTCACTAATGTTCTTTCCTGTTCCCATTAAACTTCACCACCATACATGATGAAAACGTCTGCAGTTTTAGCAAGGAGGCATTCCAACTCAGAACCACAGAACGAATGTAGCCATGATGGACAAGCAGTCCTGTTTATGTGCTGCCGAGCACAGAAGGGAATGAAGCCAACTACTGTGTAGGTCGAGATGTTACAGAGTTAAGCATATTGCCCAAGGCCACACAAGGAGTTGGTGGGTAGAATAGGAACTCATAGATTCCTGGCTCCTGGATGCAACCATGCTGCCACTCCTAAAAATACAGAGGACTGGAACCTTTTCATCAGAATCAGATCCCTTTTTGAAATGAAGTGTGATTCTCTCCTTCTTTACAAAATAAATAAATATCTAGTCAGCATGAGGATGATTTCTTTGCAAATTAATACAACGTGGTATGTGTGATCTATTATATATAAATATCTGACTGAAAATAAAATCTTCCTACCAGTTTAAATATAGCTGCCAAAGTTTAGCCCAGAAGCCCTTCTTTTCTCCTTCCCCTCCTCCCACCTCCCCTTTTTTTCTGTTCTGGCAATGTTTTTAACCCCCTGAAAATAGAGGTTTATTCTGGAAATGCTGACAGTTTGTTAAGCAGAGCATCACATTCGCAACACTATAATTATGCCTTCTTCCATCCAATCCAAAGAAAACATGACTTTCTTATTCAAACAAATCTCTGCATGGTTTTAGCCCCAGATTTAAATCATTTGGACTAAAAGGACAGCCATCATATATTCTAAACCACCTCTGTAATGGGCAGATGTGCAAAAAGATTAAGACAGTTTTAACATTTCTCACCTTCCACCTCCCCCCCCCCCAAACTGGAGCACCATCTCTTATTTCCAGTGATTAAAAGTCTAATTAAGCTGTTGTCCATGATGATGAGGTTGATAGGGATGAATTCAAAAGTGAATTAGTCAATCCCCGAGCAATCTTAGGGACAGAACTAATTTTCACCCAATTAGCCTGCCTCATTTTTTCACATTTTTTATTTCATACAACTTTTCAGTGGAACCCTGCAATGTGAGATAATTTATTGGAATGCTATATTAATGCTTTCAATTGTTTTTTTAAAATGTTTCTGTTTTGATTATACATGCCTATGTCATATTTCTTCCTGTCATCAGATTTTCCGTGGCTTCAGAGAAGCTTGACGCATGTCAAACATTTAAGAGCAAAGTAGTTATTATCTCAGTTCTTATTTCCTGTTTCTATTCTGAAAGCCTGACTGGCTCATAGCTCTATAAAAGGTTATCTAATATGTGAGCTGTATTCTGCAAAGACCAACATATACAACAGCAATGTATGTCAGGACAATAGGAAGAGATCTGCATTGTATTTTCACCCTTCTCCATCTCTTAGTAGTACTTTAAAGATGAGGGCTGTCTCTCAGATGTGAATCTGAATACAAAAGACAGGAGGAGCACATCAACTATGAATCATAACTGCATTCAAGATGGCTGTGATGGTTATACTTGTCAAAATAAATTCTTCTTGATTATAACTTCTTGCTGCAGAATATTTGCTAAAACATTGAGGAAATGCATTTTTTGCATTAAATGTTTTACAGTTTCTCACTGGTTTAATTCAGTTACATATCATTGGCTTCATGAGACTTGAGGCACCCTTGGGTGCTTTGTGTATACAAATTGATCCTGCAAAAACCTTAGGGAAGTATATCATACATACATCACAGATTTCAGGGTTTACTTGCCAAAATCGATTTTGCAGTGCCATAAACAGCAGCAATGAAAACGATTCCTTAGATTCATTTCAGTATTCTCAATTTCAGTTCTCCACAAAAATACCAATTCTTCTCAAAATGGTTATTAAAGAGACAGTAGCCACCTCAATTTGTAAAACTGTATATTATGGATGCATATATATTTTTAAAAGCAGATAGCATCTTTAAATGTAGGTATATTAGAAAATAAAATAGTATATATATTATGATTTGCAGCTTCATAATTCATATTCAGTTTAAATGCCAATAAAATTGCCTTTAGAATCCATGTGGTAGAGTGATTAAGATGTTTTACTGGAAGATCCAGATTTATGTCCCAATAGACTGTTGGGACTAGCTTTATAGCTTGACTTAATCTCTCTTTGAAAACTTTATGAGGAAAAGATGAAGAAAGATCCTTGTATACATGCTTACAACTGTGCTACAAAAAAAAAGCAGCCTATTAAATTAATAAATAATTTTCTATTCCCCGGATATATTGAACAGGTATCAGCTAGAACCAGAACCTGTAGGGAGTTTTCTGGTCTCCAAGAAATTAGAGTTGCCCTTGCACAACTAGTGAGTTATCTGAGGAATCTTGATTATCCATCAACACTTCAACCATTGTAAGTGAGGGGGAAGGCTCTGTTATAAACATGACTGTGTTCATTTGATCTTCAGTTTCACTTCAGCTCATTTTAAAAGCAAACTAAGCAATCAATTCAGTTTAAAATATAACTGTGCATTTATTTTATATGGGTTCAGTTATAAAATGTCACAGAAGAGAAATAGTCTCTTTCCTACCATCTTTTGTTGTGATTGGCTTTCATTCCTTCAATGTCCCCAATTGCCTCATCTCTATATTTATAAATATTTCTATATTTATTGTTTATTAAGCAATATAAAACAAATTATTGTTTATATACACTGCCTGCAGCAAATATGTGCTTCTTCCTTTCTCTCTCTTGATTTTGATTTTATTTAATATTTTATATTTGGTTATTTTGTATCATTCTGTTTTACTTAATTCATTATTATATTTATATTGTATATTATCTTAGGAGTTCAAGCCATTCCATCATTCCCAGCTTATTTAAACTCCTATACCGCACTGGTTTACAATAGTTCCATTCAACATAAAATAGTTTTCTACCCTTCTGTTTAAAAACGTATGGTAGGAGACATCTTTGAGAGCTTATCAAATTTGGCAGATTCTCAAAGATGCCTCCTACCATACGCTTTTAAACAAAAAGAGTAGAAAATAATTTTATGTTTGTGTCAATTTGTAGGAAATTTAATTTGATAAAAATAGTACTGATGCCACTTCTTAAGCATATAGCAAGGAATTCTAATTCTTAAATGTGCATTGTTTTATTCAAATGTATTCACTGCATATTCATTCACATATTTATGAAAAATATTTGAAAGGGGTTTTTGGAAAACACACCGCCCTTAAGTGAAGCCTCCTCCCTGTAATGTTATAAACCTCTCTGAGTTTTATGTACCAAGGTGGTATACAAATAATAAAAATAACAATTAATAATCACTCACTCATCAGAAGACTCTGATGATTCAATCATGAAATAAATAAATATGAAAGCAGCTGCTTCCTTTAAAAGGCTTGCAACCCTTACACTGAGGCTCCCAATAAAATGAAGCAGTTACCTTTATACATATGCATAGGCTGTCTGCAACAGCCTTTAGGGCAGGTTTCCAAAGAACCCAGATGTTTGGGGACTTAGAAAAGGCATACCTTACTCACAATGACATCCTTTACAAAGCATCCCTTTGAACATTTCAAGTAAAATCTTTGGGTTTACAGGACTAGAGGTCCTGGAATCAGTGGGCTTGAAATAGAAATGACTCAACCAGAGGTGGTATTCATCAGGTTCTGACCAGTTCTGGAGAACCAGTAGTGGAAATTTTGAGTAGTTTGGAGAACCGGCAAATATCATCTCTGACTGGCCCTGTGACTGGCCCATCTATTCTCTGCCTCCCGAGTCCCAGCTAATTGACTGGGTTTTATTTGTTGCCCTGCACAGGAGAATGGAGCTGGAAAGCAGGTTAGTGGGTTAGGGAGGGAATGGAGATTTTGCAGAAACCTTTCCCCAGGAGTGGAGAGGGAATGGAGATTTTACAGTATCCTTTCCCTGCCATGCCCACCAAGCCACGCCCACCAAGCCACACCCACAGAACCGGTAGTAAAATAATTTGAATCCTACCATTGGGCTGAACCTTTCCCAGCATTTCTTGTGTGGAAATATAATGCCTCTCAGGTACTTGTAAAACTAGGTGAGGTTTTATGAATAGCTACAAATAATCAGACTGCAAACCTTATTAAGCTAACATTGACAGGCCCTGAAGCTCACTCAAACCTCTGTATGGAACAAACTCAAACTCGCTGCTTGGAGACATAAAGCTTTCCCCAGGCCAGCCCAAGGCAGGTTGCTGCCTGAAACACAACAGCAAATCTTCCATTCTCACAAGGAAGGTCCCTACGCAACATATTTTTGAACACAGAGTAGAAAAATGCATGTGTACTTCTGCCCTAACCCTTGTAAGGGGTTGCTAAAAGCCTGGTGATAGATCTCATAATGAGACAAACACCTGCCTCTAGAATGACAAGCCCATCTGAGTATTTTTTGATATGGGACCTATTTTATCAATGGTTGGATAATAGAAACAGAAGTTAGAAATATGGGGACATAAAAAGGATAAATGTTAAAATGGAGATTTGTTAAAGTAGACAAACTAAATATTATTGTTATTATAGTATGAATGTTATACTATTGCAAACATTTTTATTGCAATTGCCTAAAAACAATTGTGCCCAGATAACACGCTGTTTGATTGAAATGGGATTTTTATATGTTATACTAATAAAATAAATAAACATTTTTAAAAATGGCAAACCCATCTTTAAATGCAGAAGCATATTCCAATCATCTAGCAAAGTATTTTGATTAACAATTCTTTGCTTCTTTTGCTGTAGCATCCATATACTTGTGCTGCCTTCCTTAAACTGGCTGGTTTCCAAACACATGAACTTCAGCTCTCAAAATGACTAGCCTAAATTCTAATAATATGGATACTTCAGTGCTATATGTTCTTTGGGTTGCCATTTTCAATTAGCTTATAATTAGCTTAAAATTGGGGTATGTGTATTAATTTTTTTCTTGTATTCTAATTTATCTGTTTTTGTATTGTTATTTTTTAACTTTGCCTCAATGTTTTTTTTTTTAACTTTACTCTTTTACTTTTAATTTTTAGAGTTTGGTTGAAGTCAGGCAGCATCACAATCAAATAAATAAATAAATAAATAATCTAGATAGTGCCCAGGTGGAGGAAGGCTACTATCGTGGTACATTTTAATATTGCCTCAAGGATATAATAATTTGTAGTATTTATAATCTAAAATACCTAAGGATCTGGCTAAAAATTCAGAGTAAGTTATTCGAAATAAATAAACAAGTAATGTGAGATTTTGCAGCAATTCTATGCATAATCACTTCTCCATTAAATAGTAATGAAAAGTTTTCCTTCTATGAGATCACTGTATTTTGGCTATTCATTGACTACCGAAAATCTGACATGATCTGGAAAACGAGGACTGACCTACGGACAAATGACTTTCTACAGTAGTCATCATGTATGTTCTACAAATTATTTATAAAATTCTTTTTAGGATAATGAGGTCGCATGGTGCTCAGATCTGTAGGTTCCTTCGGTAAAATAAACTGTACCCTGCCCTCCCTGCAATAGATTTTAAATAATTTTATTTTAAAGGTTTTTCCATTTCCTGGTATTGAATGGAAGGAAATATATGCTTAAATAAATGTTAGTTACTTAATTAGAAGAAGCTGGCCGTGTGGCTTATCTCTGTTCTATAGGGGTTTTATCAGCTTATGTTTACAGCTAGCCATTTTTTTCCCTTGATGACGAATAGGTCTGTATGCCTAAATATACCAATACAAGAAATAAAACATGCTGAGGTGTGAAAATATTTCAGAAATGAAAACTATATTATGTTTATTTTGATGAAAAATAGGTACCAATGTATATTTTTTATCAGCCAAAAACAAATGCAACAATTCCAAAAAGAAAAACATATAGAAGTGCATAATTTTCTTAAAAGTTGCAGAAAATGCTTTCTTAAAATTAGGCATGTGATATTTGGAAGAATTTAAAGAATCTACAATTTGTACATGGAAGCGATCACTTTACAAAAATGGGGCTATCCATTCAGTGGTCTGACTATCTGATACCGTGGATATTTTTATTCAGAGAAACATTTTGCTTGTTTTCTTTGATATATAAAATGTACATGTTCAGCATAAAGAAGGGCTCCTCTTGAGATAGGAGAGGAACTTGCTGACTCAACTGTTATCAAAAGCCAACTGTTTATGTTCTCATTTAATCCATTATTTTCATGTAAAGGAGAGTCAGGAATAAACTTGAAACTCAAACTGTTCACCCTGAGGTATTCTCTCTCTCTCTCTCTCTCTCTCTCTCTGGAGTCTTTCAGAATAGGCCAGTTTATTGTATGAACCGAAAAAGCAAATACTCACAACAAAGCTGACACAGAGCCATTTTTTTTCCTCATAAATTGATAGTTGTTCACTTGTTTCATTCATAGATAAAAGAGAATATTAAAAGAATAAGTGGAAAATAAGGATGGGCTGTGTTTACCAAAGTAAAGATAACATAAATGGAACATAACATCATGTGCTTTCCAAAATACTGTTTAGATCTGGGCATATTCATTCTCTGTGGGTTCTTGGGGGCTAGAAAGGCAGTTGAGGATGACAAGCAATACGAACAATTGCACAGGTGCAAAACAGCCCATCAATCTAATGTCAGTTATTAAGCAGCATTAAAATGCCATTGCCTTGCACTGAATGAGACTACTATCTACCTGGCGTAGCCAATGCTCTGGGTGGCAGCTGGGTGGTCTTGATTAAATCACCATGCCTTCCCAGAGAAACCCCAATACAAAAAGAAGAACCCAGGTAAATAATCTTGGTGTTGTATGATTTAAGCAGCAACATTGCTCCTCCTCCAATTAGGGACTTAAATCAGGCTTTATTCTTTTATTGCCTTTGACTGGTGAATTAAAGGAAGCAAAGAAAGACTTTTTTTCCTTTTCTTTTGAAGGCTCTTATCAGCTGTGGCATAGTCCTATGATCAGCAGATGTTCCTTTTTATGTAAAGAGAAATATTCAAAAGGAGAGAACATTTTCTGAGCTGGGGAACTTCCTGTTGCTTCTTCCCCTCCTGGTCTCAAAGTTGTCCAGGGATGTGTAATGGGGCTTCCTCTCTTTCTCAGCCTGTTTTAGGGGATGAGGTGTGAGCTGGATTATCACGGCAGCTCTCCTGATCATCTGATGCAGACTTGAGAACTAACTCCCCTGCCCTGCAAGACAGGCACATGGGCTCCTTGGAGACGATCTTAGCACTGCCTCCTCTCTCTCCCATGTTCCATTGCTTGTAAGCCTCTTGGGCCACTGTAGCAATGGCATCCAGAGTTCTGAGAAACTGTGGCAGGCTATTGCATAGTACAGGAAAGATTTCTTCAGGTGATTCCTGCAGGCCAGACACTCATTGTGAAGGCTTGGGGAGGAGAGACTGTTGTACAATAGGTATATTCTTACTATTGATGTGGATTTACATGATCACGTGACCTAGGAATACAGTGCTGAGTAACCTACTGCCACACATAGCTCCTCCCTCTTTCATTTATGTCCAGCTGTATTGGGGAAGATCTTTTGTCTGCCAATATCTGCACTATACAGGTAGTCCTCGATTTATGACCATAACTGAGCCCAAAATTTCCATTGCTAAGCAAGACAATTGTTAAGTCAGTTTTGCCTCACTTTACAACCTTTCTTGCCAGAGTTGTTATTTGACAGTTACCCCCATTTAAAATCATGAGTCTCGAGCCAAACTTCCAAAACTTCAAAAGGATTTATTGGGAGTTAAAATGTCCAGCATTGCCTGGGTGTAGCTGACTCTGAATAATATAATTTATTGTCACCCTTGACCCTGGTTTCCCCCCATCCCCTGGATGTATTGTAATTCATATTCTCCAATGGGACACATCCATAGCCAAGAGTCATCAATCATGCTCTCCAGTTAGAATTTTGTGCAGCAGAGACTTCATTCACCTAGATACTACCTTTGAAAACATTTATGGCAGTGGTGGAACTCAGCCGGTTTGCAGCGGTTTGGACGAACCAGTAGCAAGGTTTTAGTGTGGGTCACCAAACTGGTAGTAACTTCTGGCTGACCATGCCCCCAACCTGGTCGCCCGATCACTGCTTGCTCGCTTGCCCCGCCCACCTGATGCCCAATGCTCACCCATCTGCCCGATGTTTGCCTGCCCAATCATTCCTTAAGGTATTTCTTCTCTGTTTTAACCTCCCTCATTTCTTACTGCTTTGCCCAGGAGGCTTCCCTGAGGCCCAGGAAGGCAAAAAATGGAGGGAGGGGACGCAGCCCCCCTCCATTTTTTGCCTTCCTGGGCCCCAGGGAAGCTTCCTGGGAGCAAAAACACCCCCCTTAGAGGCTCCTCTGAGGTCAGGAAGGCCCCAGAAAGAAGCATGGAGGGGTGCTGCATGCTCCTCCTATGCTCCATTTTGTTTTCTTCCTGAGCCCCAGGGGAGCCTTCTGGGAGCAAAAACACCCCCAGAGGCTCCCGAGACCAAGAAAGCCCCAAAACAGAGTGTGGAGGGGTGTTGCATGCTCCTCCTAAGCTCCATTTTTTTTCTTCCTGAGCCCCTGGAGGCTCCCCTGAGGCCAGGAAGGCCCAAAAAATGGGATGGGGTGGGGGGTGCTGCAAAAAAAAAAAGACATGCCAACCCAATCATATGACCCTGCCTACATTTATGATAGTCTCAGCATTCTTTGCACAGCATCTCTTCCTGGGCGGCGATGATCTGCGCAATCCCCCTGACCATCCGCTCCTTCACCACCACTGTTGCGTCTGTGGTCCACAATACAGTCTATTGTTGACCGTATTGCTTGCCATCTGCAGGTGCTTCATAGCCTTGGAGTCCTGGTCTGCCTTCACCTTACACCCACCACAGCTTTGCCGTGGAGGCCGCCACCTGCTTGGCTGAGGAGATAAGCTTCTCTTTGCTGGTGTGGCCTTGGACGGCCACATTGGCAGCTTCACAGAGGTTGTTAGTAGCAGCAGCCACCATCCGCGTGGCTGAAATGAGGCCTTGACACCACTGTCCATCATCCAGGGTATTGGCTGGGATGGCGCCCATCTTGCCTTGGGCCACCAGTTCCCTCTGAGTCACAAAGGCCACCTTCACCAGAGCGCTGGTGGCTGCAGCGATGGACTTGGCTGCCTCCAGGATCTGCTCTTCAAAGTGGAGGCTCTCATCTGCTTGCTTGGGCTTGGTTGCAGCTTCAGCTGCTCCAGCTTCTTTGCTGCAGCCTCGATCTCAGCGGCTTCCCCCAACAGCTCATTTTCGGCAATGACTGTGGGGTCCTCAGGATCTACCACTCGGTCCCTTTCATGGCTTCAGCCGCCTGGATGAGCTCTGTGATGGAGCCAGCCACCCGCCTGGAATAGCCAGCCAGCTGCTGCTTCAGGTCATGGCTGGGCTTCTGCAGGATCTCCAGGACATGCTCCAGAAGCTCCAGGTAGCCGCTAGCACACTTCTTGCCAAAGCGCAGTGCTCGGTGCCGCACCTCACTGCCCACGTCTGGATGGCGCGCAGCATGTCAGCAATGACACGGCAGCTCAGGTTGGCTGTGGCTATCACATCTTCCTGCCAGCAGGAGTTGCTGGCTACCACCGCCTTGGCTTTTGCCATGGTGATGTCTTTTGTCATGCGAGTGAAGTCTGACTACTAGACAATAAGATCCATTAAACAAAATATTTCATTTCATGCTAATGAGTGTTTAAGATCTCTGTTCCCCATTTCTTGACTTCAGATGAAGTGAGTTTGTGAAGAGCCCTATTATATTTGATTGGGGATTCAATTTGTAATCTTAGCAATTCTTTTCAATACATTTTGCCCCTTTAAGCAAGTACAGAAAGTTCTTACTTACCAAGGCAAGCGGGACCAGCAACAATATTGTTATACCGTGCAGTCATAAAATTAAATGTTACTTGACTACACCAGACTTACTGTGTCAGTTCCATTGTAGTAGTTAAGCAAATCAGCCACCGCCATGATTGCAACTTGTGACTTCCTGCTGGCTTCCCCATTGACTTCGCTTCTTGGAAGCTGGCTGTGAAGGTGGCAAATGCACACCAGTTGCCAAGCACCTGAATTGCAGTCATGTGACCAGAGGGATGCTGCAACCATTGCAAGTTGGAAGACTAGCCATAAACCTATTTTTTCAGTGCTGTCATAAGTTTGAACAGTCACTAACAGGGCAGTCATTTACAAGTACTACCTGAAATATGTGGAACGTGGCAGAGAATCTACCTGGAAGTATTGCAAAAATGAAGCAGTGGAGGCAGAAATTAGCAACCACATATAATTAGTACTGAATAAAAGAAAGAAATAAGAAAATTACAATCCAGGCAGGCCCTACCATCCTCCCCTCCAAAAACCTCAGCAAACAATAAAGTTTTGTCTTAATGTAGTTTTATTTCCTTGGAAACGTGGCACAAACTTGGTTGCAACAGAATGAGCATGTCATTTTTTTTCTTCTTTTCCCTCTTTTGAGACAATTGAATAAAATCAATAGCAAATATTCACCATCCTGACTTGCTGACTACAAAGACAAATCAGACTGAGGGTCGTCTCCTCCTCCCCGTTACATACTGTAAGTGAGTTGCAGGAGGGAACTTTCTATTTATGTGCCATGGAATAGAGAGTTCACCTTCTCAGAGCAGAAATGTAAAATCAAGTGAATTGTAGGTATATACAAGCAATAATAATCTTCAACATGTGTTTTAATATTGGCCAGATGGGATCTTTGACAAATTATACATTGCTCAGGTATATTTCAAACGTGAATTAGTGTGGGAAGCAATATTCAGTTTGAAAGTAGAAAAATGATTCTACCTTATGTGAATTTCCCTTGAGTAAAGAAAATGAAGAGAGACATTTTGTTTGAGCTGGCAAACTTACTGGTGATGTGTCTTCCAAAAATATTCTGAAAAGTCTTTTCCTCCCTTTTTTCACCTCTAGGAAATTTCCTTTCCATGGAATTAAAAATCTCTTCTTCTCTGCGCACAGCATTCCAAGATCTTTTTTGCTGTGGAGAGCCGCCCAGAGAAAGCCATGGCTTCTGGCAATGCAATGCTTCCTTTTTCCTGCATGGATCCTATTCCATCAATCAGGGTTTTTGGTAAATGATGGGATTAACTGGCTTCCTATGCTCCTGTTCTTACTTTGATTCCTTTTGCTTATCTTCAATGAAAACAATGAGGGAGTGAAAAGGAGAGAAAGCAGGAGGTAGAAAGGAGCACAAGAATGAACAAGATAACCAACAAAAATAATCTCTTTCTTTCTGTATAATCATGAATGCATGGAAAACCTTAAGCTGCAGTAGTATTTTGACACTGGGCACAAGACGACCCACCCCCTTAATCCTTTTGAGGCTCATCTTTCAGACCACAGCTCTGTTCTGCTGCCAACTAGTTGGAAGTGTTAGTGACTGGGAAGGACTGTGGCCTGCTCTCTTCAGAACTTCACACTTCATTTTTCCAAGTTCCTGCAAGTGGCAGCAAATATTTCATCATGCTGGTTTGCTAGCTACTATTATAAATCACACTAGGAGCCCTCCTATCCACAAATATCCAGTCCTAACAGGGCATTATGCTTTTCCTTCCCATTTGGATCCAGTGGTAAAGGAGGGCCCTTTTCCCCCTTTCAAACTGTAAAGTGAGAGTTTAAGAATTGGCAACTTTCAGAATGCAACTGGACAGCAGTGGTTTGAAGAAGTTGTGACTATGAAAAATGAGTTTTGTCATAGTTGTTTTACAATGGAATGGGAAGCACATTAATTTCCATAACAAGTAAATCATTTTGAGAACTAGCATTGTGTTGATCTCATATACTCAACCAGGAGAAAAAGGGATCCTTCGTATTACAGTAAATCAGATTGTCCAATAAAAAAGCACGGTGCTTTTCTCTTAGCAGTGATGCTAAGCTGCTAGAAGCAGTGATGTGCTCCCCTTTTTATCCAATACAAGAAGGTAGTTTAGAAATCCTTGATTTTAATCTGATCCATCTATGCCAGGGATGTTAAACTCAATTTCATTGAGGGTTGCATCAGGGTTGTGATTGACCTTGGAGAGCTATGGGTGGGCACAGCCATGGTGGGCATGGCTGGCTGGCTCACCAAGTGCTAAGGCAGGACTTCCCTGAGACTCTCCCTTACTTTCATTATAATCTCTTTCTTTCCTTCTTTTTTCCCTCCATCTTCATTCTCCTTTCTTCTTCCTTCCCCTCTTTCCTTATTTTTCCTTCCTTGTTCTTCTTTCTTTCTTTTTCTTTGTCTTTCCTCTTCCCCTTTCTCCTTTCTTGTCCCTTCTTGCATGCTCAAATACAAATGAGGAAACATTTCTCCTTTTGTTTTGTTTTTTAGTTTGTTTTGATGGCCCTCTGCCAGCGGAAAGGAGCCCCGGGGGGGGGGGGGGCATGTGCAGCCTCCCTGAGCTCCGTTTTCTCTGGCAGAGGCACCACAGGCTGGTCCTTTGCTGTTTCCAGGCCAGCCCCGTGGGCCAGATCTAAGCCGGATCCTGCCCTGATCAAACTGTATTATTTTTAGCCTCCTGTAAAATTATGGTTTGACAGATCTCTGTCACTAAACCAGTTCTGTTCCCCTTTATAAAGATTTTGGGCAGGTAGGAAATGCAAGAAAAGATGTTTGGAACATCTTTGGGGCACTATGAAGCAATTTGCATCATCCATCATTTTTCTTTCCTAGGCAACAACTACAGTAGTAAAAGCTATTTAGACAGCAAAGCACTGCTAACTCTCCTTAACAAGTTCAGATGCATTGTAAAGAATTAAACTGTTTATATAGGCCAGAAAAGGTTTATACTGGCCCACGCTGCTTAACTCTTGATTCTTTATGGACAAACTGTCTGCCAGAATATCATAGTACTTTAACTTTGAATCGCCAGTGAGCAGTTTTATTGCTGTGTTAGTGGCACTTGTCGGAATGCCTTATTGGGTATAAAGAAATGTGGAAAGTTATTCCGTTTTGGATATTTTTGGGGGGGGAGAAGCCCAGCTGTGGGGCATCCTTCAGGGGTGGGATGCTACCATTTCGGCCCAGTTCTATAGAACCTGTAGCTGTGAAGAGCAGCTGACACTGAACCGGTTCGGTGTTTGGCCCATCTGCCTGCCCAGGCTCTAGGCTGTCCTTTATTCCCTGCTTTTCTCTCCTCCGCTTCTTTGCACGGCACAGCTGAGGTTGAAAAAGCAGGAAACAAGAGGATTTTCAAAAGCTGCGCACCTGAGTGTAGCACTTGTCAGCTGTCCAGGTGGCTCAAGATCAAGATGCTCTATTTCAGTGGGTTCTGGTTCTTCTTGCATAGCCATACCAAGAAGGTAGAGTCAAGGACTTCAGGTTACTAGGCCATTGGGTCTCACGGCATTCTATCTTCCTGATGCTATTTAATACTGTATATACATGGAACTGCTGGGAGAGTTCACTCAGTGGGTTCAGGAGTTACCTATGCCAGCAATATGCCCACAACCATATTCCTCCTTTTATATCTATCTGTAAGACAGGAATTGATACCTTTGAGCATTACATTTGATTCAATAATAATTGACTATATGAAAATGAACCCCCTGAGATTAAAACGAGGCCAGCTGGAGTTGCTGCTGGCTTGGAAAAAGTCAGTGCTGAGAACTGAGAACCATTATTTTTTTCCTGCATTCAGTCAAATTCCTTGACTTTTCTTGCTCCTGGGCTGTTTCTCGATTGGCAGAGAAGGGTATTTGTTGTTTAATATGCTGGTTGCATTTATTCTTAAACGGATCTCATCAGGTAATAGTTATACATGATTGCATCAAAGTTTTGTTCCATTGCCATTAATGCTTGGAGACGCTTGAAAGTTATGCAATCTGATTTTTTGGTACATAAATATCACATATCCTATGGAATTATTCAATGTAGTGCAAGGTTTGAGGTTCTTCCATATTCCTGGTGTTCTTCCTACCCACCCCTCTCTTTGTCTGTACAGATACATTCATATAGATAAACATGCACAATTTAAATACAATGTAAAGCACTTCTGGTCTTTGACTGTAAATAAAGTAAAACATATTATTGCAACATGATCTACATGTGTCTATTCTTGAATCATGATACCAAGATCATATCATGCCCATGTTGGAAGATCTATACTGCTGCTCATTATTTTCTGGGCTCAGTTCAAAGTACTGGCTTTAATCTTTACAGCTTGAAATGGTTTTGGATCTGGCTTTCTGAGGCATTGCCTATCTTATTACGAATCTGCGTGGACTTTAAGATCTGAAGAAGAGACCCCTTTGAAGATGCTCCCCTTTGCAGAGGGCTGCTGTCAATGTCACTCTCAAATTGTGGACCTCTCTTTCTTTAAAACTGGAATTGATTTTCTCTTTTTGTTTTCAGAAAAGGGTGTACAGTTATACCTTGTAATTTAGTCTTTGAAAGTGTTTTGATCAGGGGTGGGATGCTACCGGTTCAGCCCGGTTCTATAGAACCTGTAACTGTGAAGAGCAGTTGACACCAAACCGGTTCGGTGTTTGGCCCACCCGCCTGCCCGGGTTCTAGGCTGTCCTTTATTCCCTGCTTTTCCCTCCTCAGCTGCTTTACGCAGCACAGCTGAAGTGGAAAAAGCAGGAAACAAGAGGATTTTCAAATGCTGCGCACCCGAGTGCTCCATTGGCTGGCCCCTCCCTTCCCTACCCACTCACTCCTTACCTGGCATGCGAGCCATCCAATTTGCCTGGTTTGGTAAGTTGCTTTTTTTCCTTTTTTCCCCCCGACCATCAGTGTTCGGGCTTCGCAGGGTGAACGCGGCACACCTTGGCGTTTTTGCTTTTCGCTACTCTACA